>CM040625.1:51368394-51396903 GCA_022817965.1 Solanum lycopersicoides | reverse complement strand
ATGGAGTTAAGATCTATGGCATGATACAAGAGTAATGAAGAAAGTGAAACTCTATCGTCCTATAGCCTCTAGCCCTAGATGTGTCACGACTCACACCGATGAACAAGACTCTACTAGACGTGGCTTGTGAGACTTTAGACCCTAAACTATTTCCCATAAACCTTATGCTCTGATACCAAGTTTGTTACGACCCGCAAGTACACCCTAGAAGAAAGGAGTACTCTTGAGTTGGAACAAGGCGTTCTCGACCTTTCGAAGGTCTTGCACAAGCCTCTCAGCTATCATTCATTACATAAGACATGAAAAGTAGTGCGGAAATTAAAACTTTATACGATAAATAATAATAAAGAAAATTCTTTTATAAATATTAAAGATAGTATTATTGTCACAAGTCAACTTAAAGACAAGACATAAATATCTTAGGGACACGACCCTTTACATTGAAAGAAATACTTAATAAGTCTTGACAAGTCTTAAAAGAAGAAACTAAAGAAACATATATTATGCCTCAAATATATGAGGACATACTTAGTCTTGAGAGAGTCGATTACCAAACTTGCCTTCTAACCTTCTACTTGCTCCCGACCTTTACTTATAGAGTATAGAAAAGTATCGGTTTAGTACAAACATTGTACTAAGTATGGCATATGCAAAATCATGCAAAAAGGGACAATTTTGTTGAAACATAGAAGTCATGTTATTTTGATAAAAACCTTCATGAATTAAGTTACAAGATATCATTTAAAACCATCATTTAGCAAATAGGGCAAAACATCCATTTTTCTCAACATAAAAGCATACTTACAGTGAACCCAAAATTACACATGAACTAATTATCCTAAGTTGTCCAAAGGCTCCCCTAAGTAAGACATAAGGGGATTGCCCATACATCCTCCTCAATACCTACTTAAGAGATCCTTAAGACATCTAGGGATAGGCTTACTTAATTTCATTTAACAAGCCAACATTCAATCATAAAAAACTAGAGGAACATACTTGCATTAAGGCCTTCACAAAGGTGCCCTTCTCCAAGCGGACTTACAAGTTATACTAAGTGCAATATGAAAGTAGCATCACATACTACTACTCCCACAAAGTACTCCTTGAGGATTCCCTTGAATTAGGCACACCACAATCATTATTCATAACTTCATCATACACGACATGATTTCAACATGCTTCTTTAACATTAGACATAAGACCTTCAAACTTTATAAACATTAGGCATAGAATCAACATACTTCATAAACATTAGACATAAAGTCACATTACTTCATTAACATTAGACATATAAACCTCATGCTTCATTCTATCATATAATGACCCATTCATACTTTTCATAAACGAACACACTAAGAATCCCCTTTCAAGTTCCTACTTGTGCAATGGAATAGATAATGTCCCATACCACCACAATCCCTAAGTAGTAGACTCTTTAGAAGACTTAGTTTATTACATTCTCTTGTGGGGGATATCTTTAACCGACATAGACCATGAGAGCTAGACATGGAATCTCGGTACTACCCTTACCGGATAAGAGATCCTTACTTGCCTAAGGTAGGGTCATATTTTAGCCTTTACATGGAATCTCCAATAGCTATACCTACGTGGGCGCATAGTTAAGGGATAAGGAGATTCCTACTAAGTGACTCATTCATCTTCTAGCGAGGAGAACTCATCTCAAGAGGTGCATTGGATACATCATCTCTACTCACGAAGTGTACCCACCCCTTCTTCAAATCCTCTTGGTGCTAAGAATAACTCTCCCACGGAGTCTTAAATATTCATTGACTATATATTAAGGGATAACTATTTAGTACCACAGCTTAACTAACGAAGTGTACTTATCCCTAGAGGTTACTTATGTACACGACATCTCAACTCACGAAGGGTATCCAACCTCCAACATATCTTGGAAAGCTCTTGAGAATAGTGAGGTTTCTACTAAACACTTCATCTCAACTCACGAAGAGTGTTCACCCCAAAATCCTCCTTTCCATGCTATGGGAATAGTAGGGATGGTCTAGACACTTCATCTCCACTCACAAAGAGTGTCTACCCTACAAATCCCCCCATTTCATTCATTAGAGTCTTATTGAGAAAACCTTTCAATAGAATCTTATACATACTCTGTTAGAAACTTCATCCATTCATTCATTCTAGGTGTGTGTGAGAGAGTACATGTGAGAACACCTTTCACATAACCCCTATCATACATAACATTGATTTTTTTAAATCATCTTCACCTTGATTTCATCATAATCACACACTATTATGCTTCACATACACACATACTTCATTTGAACCTAAATCTTCGAGATACACAATCTCAACTTCATAGACATCGCATGTATAATCAACATACTTTCACTTGAATTCACATTCAATGCCTTCAAGGCCATAAATCACAGTATACACATATGTTCATATACTTCAAGTAAACACCGCCACCAAAGGTGGACCATTCCACTCAAGATCATTTCACAATAAGAACTAATCAAGATTAGAACAACTTACCCTTCATCCAAGCCTTTACCACTTTTTCTCAATTTCTTCAACAATACATCATAAAATAGAATTTAAGGCAGTATCTAGATCTCATTATAACATAAATAAAACCATATTTCTAACATTATCACTAATGTACATTAAACCCATTTCATAAGCCAAAAGTTGAGAAATTGAATGAGCATGGGTTCATTGGGGTTTTGACCTTAAAATCATCAACTAACATTAAATAATATCATAATACATTCATTAAAACGTTTTCATGCAAGACCCATGCTTAGAGTCGAAAATAGAAGAAGTTGGAGTTTGAAAACCCCTTTTTAAAAGTCTTGAAATGGGATCCTTGAATGAAAGAATAGTCAAGGATGAACTACCATACCTTAATATGAAGAAACCCATGAGATTTGGTGAAGAAAACGTCCACAATCTTCAACCCTAGCTCCACCTTGAGTTCTAGCTCCAATGGAGTTTGGGAGAGCTTTTTTGGAGAGAAGAACTTTTGAGGGTTTTGAATTTTTGATTTCTAGATGAGGGTTTGGGGTTTTTGGTTTGGGTAATGGGTGTATAATGACCTAAAATTAGTATACAACACCCCCCCCCCAAAAAAAATACCCAAAACACCCCTACTTTGATTGGACCAATTTAGAAAGTCAGTATACAAATCTTGCTGCCTTGGGCAGCTTGCTTGCCCAAGGTTCGGGGTCCCTTCGTGGACCCTAGGGAGATCCTTGATGAGTCGGACCTGGACGTTTCGATCCTAAACATGTCCATCTAGGTGATAGGGTCATCCCAACTGATTTTAGACTCTAAACAGCACAAAATGACACATACAACATACATGGACACACTAGCACACACACAAGGCTAGTTTCCGGACGTCTTGGTCGTTCCTTGACGTTTGACTTCCAAACTTCACCAACTGACTTATAATGTTAAAATACATCATTTTAACTCATTATTAGCTTATGGAACACATGTGAGGCTCTAGTTTGATCTACTTCATTTTGAGGGTGTAACAGCGACCGGACCAACTTTTTTTCATGGCTGGAGAGGGTCTGCGACGCGGAGTGGCCTCTCAACATACTACCAAAAGCTGCCTTTGCAGCTTCTCCCCCTACATGGTTGGGTCCTCCTCAAGGAACCTTACGCTGTTCTTTGGGAAGTCGTACCCGGACGCCTAAACATTTCCATCTATGTGTTAGGGTCCTCCCCGCTTATTTTATACTCAAAAAAACACCTAAAAACACATACAACATACAAGGACAAGCTAGCACACACAATACTAGTTTCTGGGCGTCTTGGTCGTCCTTTGACGTTTGACTTCAAAATCACTCAAACTTGCCCTTGGACACTATTTGTCATTAATTTAACAAGTTATTAGCTCAAGAAACACACATGAAGCTCTAATTTATCCTAGTTTATTTTGAAGGTCGTTACAACAGCACTTCATCATAGAACTGTTCGGCGACTCGTCGATTGCTCCTTTCAATCGTCGACTTGATTTTATCCTTCAGGGTTTAGCACACTAGAACATAAGGAGATACAAAAGACATTCTGCGACACGCCTAATGGGTTAGTCAATCCTAGAGGCTTCTTTTCTTCACTCTTTCGATTGTCTTGTTCCTTCTTTCTCCTTAGTGTCCATGCTTTGTTCCTTAATTCAAAATTCCTGAAACTCAAGGATTGTATTAGTAATAGTGACAAAATATGCATTTGAGTACACAAAATTGAATAAAATAAAACTCTAAATGAGTCCAAATCGTGGACTCATCAGCGATATATCCTTTACATATCTTAGAATCTTGTCACTCCTCTCTAATAAGTGGTCATCACGGAGGTGCCACTTCAGCCCAAAAGGTACTTCTGATTGGATACTATTGGTCTATGATACATCATGACTCAATCGATCTAGTCAAGGGGTGTGATGTCTTCCAAAGGCAAGGATCCATCTCTTGTCAACATGAATTGCCAATGTCACATATTTTGGAGGTGAAACTATTTGATGGGTTGGGAGTTGACTTTATAGGACCATTTGTGATCTCCTATGAGCAAAATTACATACTGTTGGTAGTGGAAGATGTGTCCAAATGGGTTGAGGCAATTACCCTTCCTTGATATAATGGTAAAAATGTTGCTAGTTTTCTAAAGAAGAATATATTCTAAAGGTTTGGTACACCTACATTGTTTATCAGCGATGGAGGCTCCCATTTCTGGAATAAAGTGTTATGTGAAATTTTAGTTAAATATGGGGTTAAAACACACAAGGTGGCAACACTATATAATCCAAAAATAAGTGGCAAACTTGAGGTATCAAATTGGGAGGTCAAATCAAATTTTGCAAAGAGAGTGAATGGGAACCAAACAGATTAGGCTAGAAAGTTTGATGATGCTTTATGGGCAAATCAAACAGCTTTCAAGACATCTATTGGTATGTCTCCATATTAGTATATTTTTTGAAAGGCATGTCATTTTCCGTTTGAGTTGGAGCATAAGGCACTCTAGGCACTAAAGAAGTTGAATCTTAGTTAGAGTGAAATAAAAAACCCGAGATTGGATCAGATAAATCAAATTGATGCATTCCGTGTGAAGGATTATGAGAGTTTTGGTCTTTAAAAGGGAAGGATGGAGTGGTATCATGACAAGCACATTACGAAATAGACCTTCAGTCCTTGTGACTTGGTGCTATTTTTCAACTCCACGCTACATCTTTTCATGGGAAATTGAGATCCATATGGTCTGGGTTGTTTAAGGTAACTCAAGTATTTCAGTCGGGTGCTATTAAGCTTGAGAATGAAAAGGTATAGAGGTTCAAGGGTAATATTCAGGGAATCATGGCATACATGGGAGTCCTACAGGAAGTGATAATAGTGGAGGAATGTAAGCTTTATGAAGTTTGAGTAATCAAATAACTTGTGTTACGCCGTAACATTAAATGTTTCACTGCTTGGGTGTCAACCTATGATTGTAAATGTATTTGGTGTTTATATTTTAGTATAGTTTTATTGTTTTATAGTATCACTGTGTGCTGTTGTGTGCAGGTTAAAGTTGGACAAACGAACTGAAGAGTTGAGAGTTGGAAGACGTCACGAGCTCAACCACATATTGTGGTATTCTTCACGAGCATCATCACATTCTATCAATGGACCTGAACTTCCCTAAAAGGTCCACTATAACCTTCATTAGTGGTTTTATGGAAGGGTTTATGGTCTGTCAGGCTTTGTACAAGTCGTTTAGCCTCTCTTAAATCTTACGTTAGTTTTCTTGCCCAGTTTTGTTCATGTGCACTCCCACAGACCTTGGTGCTCTTCACGAGCTTCTTCACGGTCCGTCGTGATTAAGCAAGCAGTGCCAAGTTGACCCGACCTAACTCGCGCAAACTTAAAGCTTTGAAACGTTTATACAATCTTCTAAAACCCTAAAGGTCGGGTTTTCTCTCTTCTCTCTCGCTTGTAACGGTCTAGAAAACTATTAAAAAGACTCATCTACAATAATACCTAAATCAATCACAAATTTGATACCCTAGTTCTCTATTATCAAGAAATTGAAGTTAAGTTCATCTTTTCTCTTTTGGGTGAATTTTTTTTACCGAATTCAAAGTAAATTCATCTATTAACTTGTTATAAGTTTGATCTCATCGATATGCAAGTTAGAATTACTTTGTTTTTTTCGAATATGAAGATTATATGTGGTATATTATTGTTGTTGGTAGTTAATTGTTGTGGGTATGTTGAATTTTGTTGAAATGTGAAAGCCTCGTTTGTGTGTATGTTAAATTTGTGTAGGGATTGTTGTTTATGATAATGTGGATGTGAAATTAAGTCTGAATTGATTAATTGAATTGTGCTCCTGTGGATTTAAGGGATAAAATATTCTAAATTGTGGGGGAGTGAGAGTATATGTATGGGGGCATAGTCAGGTTTATATCTTTTGAGGCTAAATCATTAATGTGCGTGCCTAAGTAGTATGATTTGTGTCTAAAAAGATGTTGTTTTGCTAAAACCATTAGGAACCATTTTTTAGAAGTGATCGATTTTGATTGGGTAGCAATAGGTCAAACTAATGACCAACGGTAAGTACACGATAGGTTTCATGAACCGTACAAGAAAGAACAAACCATGAGACCCATCACGAACTACACTTGGGTGTTGTTGACGAACTTGAATTCTATAAAGGGGGGGGGGGCTTAACATACCGTGGTCCTCTGCACAGACCTTGATATCTTCCGTAATAGCATCATTGACCATGATATCCTTTGTAATAACTTCAACAATGAACTGCCATACATTGCTTCATGGTCACGAAGGAAATCACGGACCATGGTACCCACCACAACTCGTGGTGGACTTCGTATTATATATATATATATATATATATATATATATATATATATATATTATTAAAATGAGAAGAATCTAAGTCCCATTTCACCATTCAACTAAATAAAAAGTAAAAACATTTATTAATTATTACTCCTATCATATTAATAAATGCTAATGCTAATACTAACCATCATATACAGTTAATCGTCACTTCAAATTCCCAGGAGTCATGACCTTTGCATCTCCTATACATGTTTTCAGAAATCAAAAGTCTGAGATAGATCTCCTCAGTTATTATGATTCCTATATTGATCTTCTACTAGTGGAGATGGGTAACTTCAAGAACTATGTCCATGCTCTCGGTCCTGGTATATATTTTATGCCTTTTCTAAAATTATTTTGTTTGATTAAATCTTGAATGATAACAAATTAGTATTTGTTTTTCCTACGGTTTCTTTTTCCTTTTTAGGACTATATCATGTTAACTTATTTTTAATGACTTGCTTCAATTTAAATGGTGTCAAAAAGTGAGCTTGAGGTACTTTTAAATGGCATCGGGAATTGATCTTCAGGTTTCCAAAGATTCATTCAAAGGAGAATATAAGATATTTATCGCAAACGAAGCAGGAATTGCTAACCAGATGAAGGATGCATCCAAATAATTTGTCTCTCAAGAACTAGTTATTTGGAAACAAAGATGTAAGGATAGTTTCATAGTTCTCTTGTTCTTTTTTTCCCTAAACAAATATATTGAAAAAAAATGAGTCTTTTTTTCCTGTGTGACTAGGTTTCCTAGAGGATAATTTGGCACTTTTCAAAGAGGCTTTGTTGCATATGTTGGTGTAGAACTGCTCTTAGTAGTGATGACATAAGAAAATGATGGTTGTCATTCTATGTATGAACTCAGTGATTTCTTTTAGCAAATTAAATTTTTCAATCAACAACCTAACTTTTTCCCATAGTTGTTATGTGCCATGACACTAATATAAGTTACCAAAATGAATTCCTTCAAAATTATTTAGAGCAGTCTATTTAAATTTGCTTCAGTGATGAAGGATTTCTCTTCTATAGGCAGGGGTAAGGAATCCATTACGGTATTAAGTAAGGAGTTGGAGGATATCAAGGCGCATTCATTTCGTCATCTCAGTCTCCTTTTGTGCAAAGAGGTAGAAAATATTCTCCCTTTGTAGCCTCAAGTAGTGGACAATGTATCATTGATAGAGGTTCTATAAATGATCACTATGGTGGTATGAGTTCCATTTTCTCTTCACTTAACCCAAGCATTAACATGATTGGGTAAGCTAAAGCTTGTTGATGGCTCTAGTACTCCCATTGTTGGAAGTGGTACATATTGTGAAAGAAAACCATCTCGCTCTTACCCTTGAATTCTTTTTTATATGTTCTGTCTTTTAATATCTTGTATGTAAGCTCCTCTCCTTAGGCTCTCACTTCTTAACAAGACAATCCTAAACTCCAGTGTAACTTTCGTCTCTGATTTCAGGACCCGGGGACGGGGGGACTTCTATTTCCTACTTAACTCTCTGTTATATCAAGTAAATTTTGTATTTTCGTAAGTGTGATTGGTATCAATAATTTCACTATGGATTGACGAAAGGAAAAAACCTTTCTGATAACCATTTTCGTCTCAACACTTCCTTTCTTCACCATCAAACACAGTCTTAAATCCTTAGTTATGAAAGCAATAGAAATAGGAGACAAGAGAAGAGCGATTTCTTATTCTTTCAATATGTATGTTCAAGTTTACACAATATGAGTTCCTATGCCTCTCTCTATATAGCATTAATAGAGGCATACAAAAGATTGTTATAACATCGCATTAACATGGGAGATTATGGGAAAAGTTAGAGAGTTGAAAGTTATATTCATTATGATGTATGTAGTGAAGAATTAACTATACATGATAGAGAATATTCGGGGAAATTATTAATATTTCATAACCAAAAATCAATTGTTGTTGATTTGATGTCCAAACTATATATAGGGACTTCTAGACCATATTGTTGTTCTTGGATCTAGAAAATGGTGAAATAATTTCTTAATGTCTTACTGCATATGGATGTCACATTTAGACGCTAGAATGTTCCCAATCTGCCATGTTTTGTAATGTGTTGGAAATTTGGTTTTGATATTTGTTGCTTCACTTAGACTGCCTTCTTTTGACAATGAAATGGCTCTAGCTAAGAGTCGACTAATGGTAATCACATAAACTCAAAAATGAAACACCAGGGTGGAGTAGATGACAAATATTTGTAAGAATGGAATTCCTATGTTTGAAAGAGCAGGAGCAAGGAGATGGAAACTGGTTCATTGCCTTCGCTTCTATTGAAATTGTCCAAGAAATATACACTGGTTAAATGGTGAATGTTCTGGTTTCCTCGCCAATCAAAGAAAAATATTGTGCTTTCTTGAATTAAATACACTTTCTCTTATTTATACACATACAATGAAATTAGATGTTGACTTAATTTTTTTCCTTTTTCTATTATCATTTTTCTTGACAGTCTTAAGTTTACTTTCTTGTGTAACTAGAGAATCTAGCATTTCGATAATATTTATGAATCCTTTGTTTACAAATTCAAAATATATCGGGACAAAATATCTACTCCTTTAACAAGTATGTATACAGTGTGAAAAAAAAATGCACATGTGAATGAATATATAATTTGAAATTTACAAGTGAGGATTTTATATTGGTCACAAATTTTATATACTAACAGGGGACAAACGTGCAACGCACGTTCCCGAGACTAGTATACATATATATATATATATATGATGATGATGATGTCTGGTATATGCTTGTAAACCTGGTTCATATTATCCTCATCAAAAGCTATTGGAATGTTTTGGCAGGTCTCATCAGCTTCCCGTTCATTATTTGCCATCAATTCTTAATAGTGCAATTGTGTATACATATTCACTACATAGACAGTGAAGTATTTAAAGTTGGTACAAAATTCTTTTGCCACACTTCTAGTTTTATTCAAAATAAGTAGTGAATAATTAATTTTTCAAAATAAATATTTTATTCCTATTTTATTTAATGCAATAGTATATTAAATAAATGAAAAAACTTTGAGTTTCTAATTGATATTGAATAAGAAATTTATCATCCCAATGATTAGTCATCTTTCTTTAATTGATCCGAGCTTGCTTCAAACTCCAAGCACTGAAATTGGAAATTTCAACATGTTGTGATCCATTGTTGAAAATAAATATGTGTGCCTTGTCATTGATGGCCAAAGTAGGGTAAACTCTGGTTGTAATGCAAGTTTTTCCTCCTCCACCAAAGCTTTCTACTATTGAATGATCTATCTGTTAAAGAAAAGAAAAGGCATGTAAGTTTAGATCAAGTGACAAAAGCTAGCACCTCATTACCCAGAAAGGAAGTAATACTTCTAGTGTTTTAATTTGTATGTCTTACATTTCTTTCTGTCCATTCAAAAAGAATGTGTATTTCCTTTTTTGACAAATTCTAATTTTCCACATAACGTGTTCAAGATCACAAAATTATAAAGGACATTTGATTTATTCTATGTATCTTTAGTTAGTTCAAGATCACAAGATTCCATAGTTTTCTTTACTTTTAAAAACTTTTGTGTAAATCAAAATCAGACAAATAGAGCAAGTAGAATCTTTTGTATCTCATGCGGAATTTATATTATTTCCGGTGATATTTATAAAGGAGGAGACTAACATTAATGATTTTAGACATCTAAATGATTCCAGAATTTCACGAATCACTCAAAATGGATGCGAAGGACAAATTAAGTTGGTGTTAACAGAAAGTGTTAAAAGTCATCAACAACTTAATTAATATTTAAAATATTTTAATAAATAGTTAGATATTAGTGTTTTAGAGAATTGAAAGGAGAACTTTAAAACAAAAATTTAAGAGTAACAGGTCTTGAAATTAGTGGGAGTATAATTCTGGGATATTACCTTTCACTATATCTTTTATCATCATTTATAAATAGATATGGTCATTTGAGTTTGTAGGTTTTCCCAATTGGGAAGTTAGAGCAAGTGAGGTGCTCAAGTAGGAAGTGAGAGCAAGAAATAAAGAACGTGTGATCAAGCAAGCAAGCACGTGTAGAGCAAAAACGAGAAATAAAAGAAACAAAGAGAATTGCAAGAGTGGATTAAAGTACAATCTTCTCAGCGTATCTCAGATCTTTGATAAGGGAAATGAAGTCAAGTTTATTTCTGAGAGTTGTAATGTAATCAATCTGACTACCAAGAAGGTGTTTCTTACTGCTCAAATATGTAAAAATATGTATGTGGAAAACCTAGAAATATCTCACAGAGATGATCTGACATGCCTAAGTTCTCAAAGTTATAATGTTGATTTATGTCGTCGAAGTCTAGGCCATGTGAGCTCGTCTTTGATGAATAAACTGGTTTCTAGGGACCTGGTCCTGGGTCTGCCAAAATTGAAGTTCAGTGAAAGTAAAGTGTGTGAAGCATGTGTAAAAGGCAAGAAAACTAGATCATCCTTCAAGTCAAAGAAGCAAGTGACCTCTTCAAGAATTTTGGAACTGTTACACATGGATCTGTGTGTTTCTATGAAAATTCAAAGCAGAAGCGGAAAGAGGTACATTCTGGTTATTGTTGATGATTACTCAAGCTTCACATGGACGAGATTTCTAAAATCAAAAGTTGAGACATCTGATGTGCTGATTGTCTTTTTTAAAATAATCCAAACAAAACTGGATCACTTGATAGCTAGGATCAGGTCCGATCATGGAAATGAGTTTGAAAACACAAAGATAGATGATTTCTGCTCAGAAAATGGCATAAGTCACAACTTCTTAGCTCCAAGAACACCTCAGCAAAATGGGGTGGTGGAGAGAGAGAACAAAATATTGTTTAACATTGCCAGAACCATGCTCATTGAGCCCAATCTCCCTCAAAACTTCTGGGCTGAAGAAGTCAACACAGCATGCCATGTTACTAACAGATGCTTGATAAGGTCGCTACTGAACAAAACTCCTCATGAATTGTTCAACAACAAGAAACCTAAGTTGTGTTATCTAAGGGCTTTTGGATGCAAGTGTTTTGTTTTGAACAATGAAAAGGATGATCTTGGAAAGTTTGATCCTCGGAGTGATGAAGGGATTTTTGTAGGTTACTCATCATCAAGCAAGGCCTACAAAGTGTTTAAGAAAATAACTCAATGCATTGAAGAGAGTGTTCATGTGGTATTTGATGAAGATGGTGATATGAAAAAGTTGGAATTGAAAGAAGAAAAAGTTTTAAATTATAAGAGATAAATTGTTTTTTATCATGCAATAATAAAACTCAAGTTTCGAGCAACCAACTTTGTTCAACAAATTAAAGATTTAAAAATATAAAAAGTAAACATGAGTCCAAAAAAATCCATTTATGTAATAACATGCTTATATAGTGATTTGGGCTATTTTATGGTCAATATGTTTTGTATAAATAGGTTTATTTAGCATTGTAATAGATATCACCAATCAATAAAACAGTCACGTGACCTATTACAAGTTCATTTGGAGCTCGAGTATACAACATGTGTGGGAATATTCAAAACCTAAAAGATTTATAGTTTGGTAGGAAAACTTACCAAAGTCCTCAATGAAATTTTTTGCTTAACAGGATCAACATCCAAAAATGCTCCATATGTGGTTTTGTCATAATCAAGGCCTAATGACGACCTGCATTAAAAAAATTCATAATGCATTTCTAAATTTACAAGTAGCTTAATTTGGCACAAGAAACTTTCAATCATTTATTTTAATTATTTGGTAAATAAAAACCAATCCAAACTGACAAAATCGTTCAAATCAAAACTGAAAAGTTTATATTGTTAGTTCGTTTGATTTTGTTTTAAGAGAAAAGGGTAAAAGCTATTTGAAAAAATCAAAATATACCGTTTAATTATATTTTGGCTCAAAACTAGTCATCTCTTTTTTACTATTGGATCACTTCTACCCTTTCTTTTAACAGAATAAGATTATAATGCCACATAGACGTCCACCTAAGCACACCCACCCCACCTATTAAAAGATCCAACCTTCCCCTTCGCTTCCACCATGGACACCACAAACAATAATTTCTCTGGCACTATTTTGGCCCCACTAGGCTTCATTCTCTCCGCCAAGATTTGCTGATTCCGACAATTTGTGCCTTCTCCATCTCCGGCGACAATTGACATCCGTTATCCAGATGAATCAATTAATGGTTTTTCCACCTGTGTTCAATCTCCATCTCTGGTGACAAGGGAGATACGTTATCCGGATGAGATAATTAACAGTTATAATGCCAGTGTTCAGCCTCCTTCGCCCTAGACAGTGGGGTTTTGTTATCCCGATGAGATAATGAACAGTTTTGACACTGGTGTTCAATCTTGCGGGCCTTTTATTGGGTAGGGTGGGTTTGCTATATGGAGTTATATAATTTACAGATTGGATGCCACATCTTATTCTGTTAATAGTAAGAGGGAAAGGTTGTTTCGAGCCAAAATATAGTAGAAGGGGTGTTTCGAATAGTTAAACCACATGATAAAAATACCTACCTGTAGCCAACAGGTATCTTAAAAGGGAGAAAGAAGAAAGATAGATACCTTTTCTGATCACTGCACATTAGCACAACAAACTTGTCATTCTTTTTGAAAATTACAAAGAAGACCGCTGTAAATTCCTGAATATCACTGGAAGCCAACACAAGCAAACCAAAAGGACCTACACCACTCTTGGAGGATGAACCTCTTCGGCTGCATATCTCTTGTGGATTCCTCCAATTTGAGTCATAAACCTCTGCTCTATCAAACATCGGGATTGTAAAGGAGATTTCTACATCCGCCTGAAACAATTAACACTAGTAATTATATTCTCTGTTTTAATTTTATGTGAAAAGAATATCGATGATACAAATTGTTTAGGGGGAAATGTCTCAAAAAAATGCAACGATGTACTTTTGTACAAGTTGTTGAAACTTAGTGGAAGTTGAAGCAAATGTTGAAGAGCTACATTGAAAG
The DNA here is from genome assembly GCA_022817965.1 of Solanum lycopersicoides. Taxonomy (NCBI): domain Eukaryota; kingdom Viridiplantae; phylum Streptophyta; class Magnoliopsida; order Solanales; family Solanaceae; genus Solanum; species Solanum lycopersicoides. The sequence goes on along the minus strand of CM040625.1, from coordinate 51,383,052 downwards.
AATTATACCTGTGCCCAGGTGACACCTGAAATTTCAAGCAGTGAACTTGCTTTTAGTGTTGTAATTTGTAACTCAACTTGGTTTGTCCTTAGCTTTTCAATTTCTTCTACTGGCCATTGAACCAATTGCTTCCCAGATTCGTCTAGCCAAATTTTCCTTGGAAACGCCTAAAAGCATTCATTATTGCAATAACAAGCAAATTAATTCCGTAATTCTCACTAACGGGATTCAAAATAAAAAGAAGTTTGCATTTGTAAATTCATTACCTGAAGACCAGACCATCCTTTCATAATATCAATGTTGGCACTCGTAGACTCATTGACCCAAGCAAGCAAAATCCTCCTCTTTTTTTCACTGTCAAAGAAAGACTTGGAAGCATAATACTTCCCATAATCTAACCTTAATCCTGATTCATTATCTATAGATCCCAAATCCGGAACAAAAATATCCATGTCATGATCATACGTTCCAATCGTGTAATATTCCACCTGAGATTGAAACACGCTAACCTTGAGTACATGTTTAACATTTGATACTGGAAAAAATCAGGACATTCCCACATTCCAGTTTCGGTAGACGAATGCAGGGGATGCTCTGCTCCTGTCCAGTGTATAAAATCTGTACTAGTGTACAAGAGAGCGGTTCCAGTGTTGTGTTCTCTTTCGTTTCCAACAATGACTCTCCATATCCCATCGTGGCCTAACCAAGCTGTAGTCGGGTCCCTAAACATGGTGGAATTGATGTTGTTCATTTTGTTAGGTTCTATGATTGGATTGTGAGGCGATTTAATCCATTCTATGAGATAAGGATCTACTGGATTTTTGGGCATGGCTAGATTTTGAACTTGATTATTATTCGAGTCGATTCCAGTATAGAGTATAGCTGGTGTGCCATCTTTGAGAATTGTAGCTGAACCTGACCAACAACCATTGATGTCATATGGCTCTGAAGGCAAAAATGCTGGAGGGTGAATAGTCCAGTTGATTACATCAGTTGATGTTGAATGGCCCCAAACTATGTATCCCAGACTGCACTTCTAGGATTGTACTGGTAAAATAAATGGTATATTCCTTTGTAAATCATGGGTCCTGCACATTTCACACAAAGTTACAATTTTAAGTTTTCGGATTCCAGATTCTTCTACTTAAAAATTACTAGTCCTAAATCAACAATTTGTACATACTGAATGAATCTTCTATTAATATTAATACAAAGTTCAATGATTAGACAAGAAAACTTACCATTAGGATCTATGATTCCCAAATCATGCATTTCCCAGTATACCAACATTATAAGTCAAAAAAAAAAAAAAAAAGGTTAGATTAGATTACACAAAATTAATCACAAATATGAAAAATGTTATAGATTGTACCGTTCATCCAATTGTTGGGAGGTTGAAAATGATATGCAGATCTGTAGGGTTGATTATTTACAGATAATTTCAGATGACATTGATCTATAGTATTGTAAACATCAAGCTGGAGAATATCTTCACCAAGTATAGGTATTATTGAGCTTAGTAAGAGGAGCAAAACATAATAACAACCCATGAATCCAACAAAAAACAAGAAAAAGAGGGATTCAATTACTTGTTTGTGAAAATGATGTATACGAACTAAAATAAGTGATTACCCCCACTTTTGCAAGTCAATATTATATATTCCAACTTAACAAGTCAAAATATTATATTCTAACTAATCAAAGATACAATAAATTTTATAACTCCAAGTAGAGGAATATGCTCAAAATAATATATTATTCCTACTTCAACTTACCTGTATGATGTTCCTAAAAGACACTTAGGTACTGAATTACACGGTCATTGTTAATGCCGGCAAAATGAGCACAAATTCTGGTGACCCACCCAAATCGTTCATATTTTAATGGGTTGAGTGAGTGAATTTTTACATGGGTAAAATATGAGATGATATCCATATTTGACCCATAATAATATGAGTAAAATATGAATTAGCCAAATGAGTTAAGCTTCTGAGTTTTGTTTACTCAAAATTCATGATATCACTAAAAATAGTATAATTTCTCTTCATTTTTATGTTATTCTATAGAACTAACTATTCTTGTCTATAATTGAAAATGTGAACGGTTTGATCCTCCAAAAATATATAATTCAAATGTACATTTCTTTTGTGAATTATAATTATATTTTATTTTATTTTTAATTTTATATTGGATAATCAATAACAGTGTAAAATAAGCAAATCACGTATTAGTATTGACATTGCTTAAAGTGCATTAAGCATGTTTTAGTCTTAAACTGCAAATATTCATTTGCTTTGAAATTAAAAATATTTCATCTTGTTATTACATAAATTTATTTTATATTGAAAAGTTATAGGATTTTTTTTATTTGATACAATAAAACTAAATGAAGCATGTTCAAAAAATTTCATCTAAAAAAAGACTAAAATATCTTTTTCATATTGAATTCTTAAGTAAAATACTATTATTTATGAAAATATGACTAAATTAATATTTTACCCAACCTATTTATTAGCCAATCATTTTTTACTCATATCAAATATTGACGGATTAAATTATTACCATTTTATGTTTACTCATTTTCAACCCGCTCACATTTGATTCAACCCGCTCATTTGTCATCCGTAGTCATCTTGCTTAATTTATACGAGCTGCAACAAAATGTTAGGTGGCTAGACCACCATGATTAAGTAGGTGAGAGTGACCTCATATATCTTAAGCACACACTTCTGACTTGTCTTTTTCTTTTTTCTTCCCAAATACCATCTCATGTACTTCTAATTCTTTAAACGAAAAAGGGGCAAATATACCCCTCTTGAAAAAATGTTGTATATATACCTATGTTTTCTAAAAAAATGGTGTATATTTATCCTTTTCGTTAATATGTTTATATTTACTTAATTGAAAAAATTATAATACGTAATATTTTTGGAATTTAAAAATTCTTTATTAAGATTTTTTTTTTTTTTGAAAATTCAGTTTGATAACGAAAAAAGTAAATATATACATAATTTATTAAACGAAAAGGGTACATATGCACTATTTGATAGATGCAAGGGTATATATGCGCTACTTTTTTATCGAATAGTATATATTCGGATTACTAATGATTCAAAACGAATTTGGCCCATTCTTTTCCATTTTTCCCAAGTTTTTGCTTTGATCGGTGACATATGAAATAGTTTAAGTTTTATGACTAAGCTATAATTGACGAAAGAAAATTCTCTAACCATGATTTAGATAATGAATATAGGATAAATATAATATATCAATTTGATTTTAAAATTTTATAATCCCACAGTCTTAATAATATATTATCTTGTCTATAAATATAGTAAATAACTCTACCTATGCAAGATCTTAAAAATTTATAATATTCGTTAAATTCCATATTATCATTTCATTTTATAATATTAATATACTGAAAAAATGAAATCTAGTCCCAAAATATAAATAATATATGGTGTTTTATAAAATAAAAAGTTTGGGATAAATTAAAAAATCCAAAAACTTGGTATGTTTGCCCCAAATAATAACAAATTCTATGGCAAACGCCTAGGTTCCTAATTTTTTTCTCAAGTTTTCCCAAATATATTTGTGACCAAAGGAAAATCCTTATGATACAATTTCAATATTATATTTAGTAGGTTAATAGTTTATATAATACATATCATACATATAATACAATTTTATTAGTGGATAATATATTATTCACGTGCTTAAAATACTTGTAATATATTATATCCAATTTTTTACCAAATAAGCATAATATATTTTAACCACTAATAATACATGCTAATTTACTTTTTACATAATGCATATTTATTATAGTATTGATAATAAAAGATAATAAATAATAATATATCACTAATTAACAAATTAACTACTTATTAAAAATACTCACCCAAATAAATGTTAAACCTTTTTCTTACATGGGTTGCAGGCGTTTGGGCCAAACACCCATTTCCCCACCCAATCCGCCCCTTATCCAATCTTTACTAATCTATGATTCTACTCAGTTTAATTACTAACTCTACCCAAGCCTGCTACCGCTCACACTTCATGCCAAGCTTCGCAGTCTAGTCGTTTATCAGCATTACATGACTAAGGCTAAAATATCCAGTCAAAAGTAGTGATGGAACATAATCTAAACCACAATATATATATAAGGAACATTATGATAAAATTTCTTATTTTGTCGATTTATTTTTCTTAAATTGTTAATAAATTGATGAATAATTTATGTTCCCACATATTTCAATTTGACATCTTTAATTCAAATCTTATATCTATGGAATACTTTTAATATTAAAAATTATTCATATTAGACATTTTTAAAATTTATAATCAAACAAAAAATTGCCTAAAAGCATATAATATATTTCCGCCGGATACATGATAAAATGACTAATTAAAAGAGTAATATGACGGCTACTCCACCGCTGCACAGTGCCTTAATGCTTGATTGATCATTGTCATTCAAATCCCTACTAGATTTGTATTACCGTTGTAACATGCAACTTTTCGAATTCTGAATAAACAAATACAAGAACTTGAACTTTAACGGACCATTTCTTAGCGAAGGTTAAATGTAGTCCGGTCGCTATTGTTGAGTTGTAAGCGAACAAAATTTTTTCCAGTCTTTATAAGCTGTAATATAATTTTACGCGTAAAAAAGACAAATAACCGTCTTTAAGAATATAACTTTGTGTGGTTAATAAAGAAATAACCTAAATAAAAAAGAATCAAGAGTTTTTTAACCTTGTTCTCTTAAACTTCCTCGCGGTAAAAAACCACACTCTTCAAACCACGATGCCTTCTCTGATGGCTAGAGCTTTTGAACTCCGCATTCTTCATTGCAACGACTTGCCTTCTGCTGATGGCGATTTGAACTTGGACACCCACACTATTACATCTGGAGGAATTTGTCTTTGGCTTTAGGGTTTGTTCTCCTTCTTATCAAGGTGAGTTATGGCCCATCATTTCTTCTTGGAGTTTGTAACTTTCTATTGTTTGTAGAATTTCTCATTGAAATAAAATTGAGGACATTCAATTTGGGAAATTTTCAATTTTTGAAGTATAAGTATCCATTTTTCGTTGAATTTTTTCAGGTTAAAAGTTGCTAAATTTTATGAATGAGCGTTAAATTACACGGACCCTTTGCATAACATAAAATCTTATTTTTTTTCCTCTTCTCTATTTTTAATGTTTATCATCATTTTCTATTTTTGTTTATATTTTCTTTTGGATTATGCCGATTCATTACTGTTTTTTGGCGTTGAAATTTGTCTTTTCTAAACAGTTAGGCTTCTTTAGGTAGTTGTTATGATATTTGGGTAATTGTTTTTAAAATAAGTTGGATGTCTTTTGTTGTGGAATGAAATAGTTTATCAGTTGTCCTATGTTCATGTTATTTATTATGTGAATTTGAGGTCACTTTGCGCTTTTGTGTGATTGTTACATCGTACAAATTGAGAAATTTGTATTGCTGAATATCTTCTATAAAAATACAGATACATTCATGCTTAATAAGGATATGTTTGGCATATTAAAGTTTTTTTCTTTGCAACTCTACAAGCTATTAAGATTTTTGATAAAATTATATTGAGATTACCTATTTTAGTGTATCTGCATTGATTCTGATTGAAAGAATTGTAAGAATCACGATTAAAACATTGAGATATCGTTGTTGAAATGTCTATCATATAGCATGATTTGTTAAATTATATGCTTTACTGCATCATAGTTTTTGCCTCTCTAGCTTATTAAAATATTTAAGTTTTTTCTTGAACACTAAATATCTTCTAATTAAGTGTCATTTTATATCTTTGCTTGATAACACTTCTTCCCATATTAATTGTATTTGATCCCAAATGCATGTTTAGTTGGCCTAAAAAAACTATTTTTAAAAACAAACAATTGGAATTGTTACATTTGAAAAAGCACCTTTGAAAATTTGAATTTTTGGAGTTCATTATCATGATAACTTGGACAGACCATGACGACCGATGATTGATCACACCAATCTGAACGACACAATGTTGATTGCTATTATAGTTCCCTTAAGTTACGAGTTTTAAAATGAAAAAAGTAATACAAATCGAACAAGTACCTTGCCTTATATGAACTCTTTGCAAGATCCAAACAATTAACTTAACTCTATGAAGCACTTGCCGCTAGTCGCATTATTTTGTCTATTAAATTTAAGATTAGCCCAGCAGGTGGTATTCGCCTGCCTAGCATTGGTACGATAGTTAATTGCATTTGCATTGGTCCTGCAATTTAGGGATCTCTGCACTCGGAGGTTGTTTCTCACCTTGTTGAGGTATTGCAGATGACGGTGTATCAGGAGTACTGGGCTTAGTCTTTGTTATTATGGCCCTAACACCCTATCAGAATGTCTCTGTTCTTTCAAACATCAGTGACAAATGAACAGGGTGTCATATTTTGGGAAGAGCATCCTTGACGCGCAATTTTCTCTGCTAAACCAAGCCGTCAAGCTTCGACACACTCGCTTTCACAACCTTCTCCTTTATCCGTTATATTCAAGTGTTTGATCAAAACATAGGAATTAGCTTGACACTGTTGCCACCTTCTCTAATATATTTATGCAAATAAATTAAATTTGTCAATCAAAGGACCCATCTCTCGTGGTACTCCTTATATTGTTGACGTTTATCAGGTCACCTTGCTTTTTAAAGCGCTCTTCAAGATTGGCAATGCTGAACACTCCTAGTTGTCATCCTTATATCTTAAATACCAAACCAATCTTTCATTTCTTAATTGTTTAGCCCATGAATTTTTTCTGTGTGTGAATCACTTACAAAACTCTTGATAGTATATCTTGGAAAGCTTATTCCCTTCATGTCATAAACATAGGACCCAAGCAACAGTTCTTCATGTCCTTTGTCTCTTCCATTACACGGTCTTTGAAGAGGCTATTTTCAAAATTTCTTTCGCATTACATTTTGAACCTCAATAGTTTCCCATTGCACCGATAAACTTATCTCTGTTCACATGTTACAAATATCTTTCTTGGACCTTTTTCTTGGGTGCCCCTTCAACCTTTAGAATTTGCCTCAATTTGGACATCTTTGTCCCTAGACGTCTAGAAACACCATTCAACCTCCTTTTCAATCCTGCATATTTACATCAGATTCCGATGTAGTTGAAGAGCACAACCATCAACTGAAGCTTCATCTGTTTCAATTTTTGGCCAGGTTCTTTAGCTGTCTCTTTCACAATTTGGACTTCCAAAATCTTCCTTTTTTAAAAAAGTGCTTACAAAGTCAACGGAGACAATTACCATACATGTGTTATGTGTACTTAGACTTTTTAGTTAAGCCTTTAACCCTTTGCAGATTGGAATGGTCCAATCGTATAAGCTATTGAACTTGTGGTGCCTGCAGTGTACTAACATCAACATATTGTACATCTATTGTAAATGTAACACCTAAAACGAACTAAAGGTGAACTAGAGTTTTGTGATTGTTTCTTGAAGTTAATTTTATGATAAATTAATTACATTGATGTTACTTAGGCAGTTGTGTGAAGTTTGGTTAAGCTTGGAGGTCAAACGTCCAAGAACGTCCATTGACGTTCGTAAGATAGCTTAGAAGATTCTTGTGTTGTTCCTGTCATGTGTTTGAGTGAGTTTTACGTGTTTCGTTTTAATCCAAATTTTGATGCTGGACTGTTTTAAGACCTATTAAGACTAATGTTAAGGGGTTTAACTTCCGAGTACAACCCCACCTTAGGATCCACGAGGCGGGCCTAGAGAAGGGCCCAAGACTTAGACCCAAAAACGTGCCTAGCGCAGTCGTCCATCAACGAACCGAGTCAACAGACGCGTTTGTCAATCGACGATCTCGATATGACGTGGTCCGTTGATGGACCTGATAACCTGCCAGGATTTGTAGGTTGCCAGACTCCCCAATCAACGAACCCCCACCAATGAGGCGTCGTTATGACTAACTGGTCCGTTGGTGTTGGGAGTCGTGGTGCTGCCTGTGAAAAAGCTGTCATTTTCTGTTTTGGCTGTGGTGTTTGGTAAATTCACCCCATTCTTTTAGGCGACTTGGACGTTTATTTTAGGATTTATTAGGTATATTAAAGTTGTTTCAAAACCTAAGAACTAATTTTAGACTCCATTTCCTAAAACGCAAAACCCTCCCTCTTAAAATAAGACTCTCTCAAGTCACCATGGAAGCTAGAACTCTAAGGAAGGGCTAGAAGGGGCTGTGGTGGTCAAGTTCTTCATCAAAAAATCATTGGGTTTCTTTCTATGTGAAGCGTATGGTAGTCATCCTGAACTCTTTTTCATTCAAAGCGATCCCGCTTTCTGAAGAAGATTTCAAAAAGAGCTTTTCCAACCCTAACTTCTGTATATCTTTGAACTCTAAGTACGGGTCTTTGCATGAAAATGTTTCTAATGATTTCAAATATGATTGTTTCTATTGTTAGTTCGGTGAATTTTAATGCCTAGAAACTTTCAGAAAACATTGTTAAAGCTTGTTATCAAATTTTGGCTTAAGAAATGGGTTGAATGAGCATGATATTGTAGTCTTTAAGCTTGCGTTCCCTTTTATTGATATTGTTGTTTAGCTACTGCCTAAGGGATATATTATGTATGAATTGGGTTGAAGCGAATGTATTATGTGTAAGGTGATGTGAAAGCATTGGATAAAAGGGTAAGTTTTATCTGTGTCTTAAGCAATCATCAACAACTAAACATGAAACGTCTCACTTACAATAGTGGATAATCGATGTCTGCACACTTTTGGTGGCGATGTTGTACTTGGTATATATGTGAATGCTGATAGCCCTACTATGTGAAAAATTTCCAACGTGAATGGAGGCCAGTATGACTGGACCACCAAGATTATAATAGTTGAGTAAAGATGACAAACATCGTATGAACTGATTGCTTGAATACAATTCGTGCTTCAATGAAGTTTGTATGGTATGAAGTAGAAAGTATGCGCTAGATAGTATAACGTCCCTACCATATGGAATTAGCAAATATCGATTATAAAGAACGGTATGTCTAAAAGATGTAGTTGACCGTGAATGGAATGACACACCGAAGTCTATAGGCGATGCTAGGAAATGAAAAATGATAATCCCTGATTATATGATGCGGATCCATGTAGCAACGATGTGCTTTCGACAGTGTACACACAACACATACACACTAAGAGCATGAAGAATGAAAAGCCAGTTGAGTAATAATACCAGGCGGAACTTCGGGGTGATATACTAGCTTCGTGCAGTGATAGAGAATAACAAGAAGTATTTAAGTTAAGCCACCTCACAATCACATCCTAAGCATCTTTCTAAAGACTAAGCGTCTGGAGCGCATCGATTCTTGCGGATGAGTCGAAGAATGGATGGTGTAAATACAATTTAATGTTGCCTCTCCAACATTAACACTACTAGTTTATAAAATGATGAGAATCGCGTTGGTGGGAGTGGTATTATCTAGCATCGACGAGAAAATGATGAGAAAAAGGGGTGGTTACGACTTCGTGCAGTTGAGCAGTTTGTATTTCAATGTACCTCTTTGATGATGAGTACTCCTCGTTAGTAGAGAAACTGACACGCTTCGACTTAGTAACATCTCTTTATCCTTAACTATGCGCCCGCATAGGTGACTAGCTATTGGGCATGAAGCCATGTTAAAGCGTATAAATGTCCAACGACCTCATCTCTTCGTCAAGTGAGGGGACCCAATCCTCCCCGCATAAAGAGATAAGCATCGGATTAATCCATGTTATGTAGCCTCTCCAGATGACTTGATGTCGGTTAGCTAACCCTCACAAATAGTAACTGAAGAGTAAACTGAAGTCTTCTTAAAGAGCGTGTTACTCTAGTTAGGGTAGGTAATAGTGGAATCGACGAACGTAATATTTATCGCGATTAAGCACTAAGTAGGCATTTCTAGAAAAGGCGGGAGTCATTCGAATGTATGTCAGCTCTAAATACTGAATTGAACTGAGGCTAATAGTCTTCTAAAATAGTTGTTACCTACATAGAAGGAGGTTGGCTTGCAACATAAGTGGACGCCTATCCTAACTCATTATTGTCCACTAATGTAGCTTCCGCAAGGCGAAGTCTTTGATATGTCTTATTTGAGTGTTCTTCTATGTCTTGTTTATTGAGTGTTGACTTGCTTCTACTGCAGTGGTGTAAGCCTATAATGGGTAGTCTAAGGATCTGTTAGATGTGTATTGAATGGAGTGTATGCCGGCGTTTTCCTTCACGTCTTTACTTGTGGGAGTCTTAGGATAACCTTGCGTTAGGCGAACGTACTCCTACACTGGAAATGAGTTGGCACTTTCCTCTCTGCCTTTGACTCACTATAAGGAGTTCACTATTTGGATATGACATGGTAGTTCACGACTGAAGTAAAATGTTCAAAATGGTTTCACTGGTAGAGTTTTGGAAGCGGTCGTACTGTATAATGAATTGTTCTTTTTTTGTTGATGAAATTATGGAGAATAATCCTCAAATAAACTATAGTGTTAATATGATTGAATTCTTCCTTCATTCGCTTTATCGAATCTTAACCTATAATTCAGATGGTTGAATCTATTTGGCCTGAACAGCTTATATTTATCTAAAAATATCTCCTTTTACTGTATGTATCTTTTTGCATATTCATACTTAAAGTTGACAAATTAATTCATTTGTTACTAGACCACCATACTTTTCTATCCAATCTTTACAGTTATATGTTTGTTAGGAAGTAAGGTTGAAATGCTATGAAGACGGAAAAGATTTGGCGATAACATTTGCATCTCAAGCACAATAGCTATGTCCTCATATATTCGGACACTAAACGGGCAAGTTTTATTCTGTAGTGTGTATCTTTATTTACCAAAGACTATTAATGAATTATTTTCCCTAGCTATGTAACAAAGCCGGTCGTGTCCTCAACATGAATAGTATAAATGTGAATAAGTTGCTTATACAAGTAAATATGTTCTAATGAAATGACCGATTGTAGTTTCTCCACGCATTATTAATGACAAGGGAATTCTCCTCTTCCTTATATATTTAAATGGTCAGTGCACAAGTTTTAAAATATGCCGCAATCCTAAATACTTGTATTGTCTCATCCGCAATGAATGCATGTTAAGGGCTAATGTACAAAGACCCCACAAGGGTCACAAGAATAAAACGTTCTTGTTCCAATCCAAGAGTTGCTCCCTAACTTCTAGGAGGCTACTTGCGCGGTCGTTGACAATAAAACTATTCAGAGTGTGATAGAACATGTTACCAAGAAACTTAAATAACAGATCTGGTTATGGATTTTCTTTGGAGAGAAAACAATTGAATTATGCAGGTGATGGATTTTTTTAAAGCTCCATGCGTACACACGGTATGCTAGTCCCCACTTCACGATAAATGAAATTCGGGCAAAAGGAAGCTCTCAAATATGCTCTTATCAATTTCGCTGCACTATAATAAGACGTAGGACTCCGAGAATAGCGCATACATAAGCAGTGCACATTCTCTTGTCGCAAACTCAGATCACCAATAGCAAAATTCATGAGTTAAAACGGTGCTGTCTCGAAGCTTGCTCGAAGTGCAAAACAATGTGTCAAAATCCTCAAATATCGGTAGTCCGAACACACCCGAGCAGCTGATGATAATCCTCGATATAGATTCCATATAAACCTCTGCCAGGAAGTATCCTCCAGTCAGTAAGCCTTAGCAACTTCAACAAGAGATGTTCTACGCTTGGTTTCTCTCACTCTCCTCTCACAGATAGGCGTATGACTGAAATTGAATCAAATACTGTAAATTTAACTCTTATAATAGGATAAAAATAATTATATTAAGACATGAAAACTAAACATGTATTAATAATAATTAGCAATATGGGAACAGCTAACAACGTTAGTAGTGACATTGACCACCCCAAAACAACCCCCTCCCCTGAATATCCCCCCCACCCCGCACCCCCCCCAACCCTAAGTCCTAAGACGTCACAAAAACTAGATAGTCATAGAGTAAAATTATGTCCGATATGTTCAACTTTATGCGGATTAAATAGGAAAGATTGCAAGTGTAAGCTCTCGTAAACGATCTGATGTGAATTATCAGATCTGTGTCGCGCCCCATTTTCTCGCGAAAAACGCGGTTTATATCACTGATGTGACAATAATCACAATTAACTTACCCACATCTTACGGCGTGAATATAAGGCAGATCTGTAGAGAGTCAAAGCCACCGAACGAAATTAAGAGCGCGTTAATAGGGAACCTGTAATAATCCTAGACTAATAAAGAGGTCAGTACGCAAATATAACGGTCAACCAGAAGCCAGAGCATCAGGGTTAATGGGTTAATCACACTATTACTGCAGATGAAACCGGCAATATATCGGTATTAAATAAGGCATCCCTGCAAAGAAGATACCACATCAATTGTAACAGGTCAACTTAAACCGCTGCCGATAATCTATCACTGCATGATTCTACAACCAATGGATGTCGTGGTAGCAAAGTAAGCTAATCCAAATACAACAGGTCACTTCCAAATCCTATTCACAATTATGTTAATATGCTTGCTAGGATTGGATAAGAATATAGTGAACGATACGTCAGATCATATTTGAACTATTTTTAATTCCAAATTAGCTAAAAGCGATGGCATGAAGTGTCCTAACCTCATAAGGTAAGTATAATATTAAACCATACAGCCGAATAGTTATCGATTTCTGTTTTAATTAAAATTGTGGTTAGGCATGACGGACCGACTAAATGTGAGTAATAAAATTATGCAAAACAACTAATCTGACGAAATCAAAATTGTAAACTATTGTAATAGATGTAGATAGATATTTATAGCATGCACAAAACTAAAGTGATGAACCGAACAACATAAAAAACACCTCTTATAAAGAACACCTTTTCTAAAGGATAAGCGAGGGATAGATGTAAAGAGATCTAAGAATAAATAAGGTGTGAGTAATACCTTTGTATCATCCTTATACTATTAAGAGAGCATACCCAATAACATAAAATAAACTCAAATTAAATGAAACAAACAGAACCTTAAGAGGATAATAGGCGTGAAGGAGACTGGTGACGACGACGAACTTTTGGTATCAACCTGCCACTCAAGAAGTGGCAATTAATTTTTGTACTATTTCCAATATAGGCCGCCAAGAACTGAGTAGAGGACAGACAATAACCAGTGTTGGTGTAAGGCCTGTTCGAGACGTGCCTGAGTTTGCAGTGAAGTCCATCATCTGTCGCATAGGCGACCAAGACTACCCTACGCGCAACCGACGCGACAATGGCATTCTTACCTAAAAGATGCCTAAAATCAGTCACGTTCTTCTAATTTCGTTAAGTCATGTGCATTGGTGAACCCTCTTAAAGTGTGGTGTAGTGGTTGCCTAGATCAAAAGAAGTAACAGATCACTGAAGTTGCCCTACCTAATTACATCAAATTCAACATCAATAAACAATGTTGTACAAAACATCACTGTCATTTATGCAATACAAGCTCGCCAAAATAATCTGATGCCTCTAAAATAGGCTCAATGTAAGAGTATACTTTCAAACAACTAGTCACTCCACGTTACCAATGTGTTTCATCTTAAAGTTTGTTGCAACATAGCAAATTGTGATACCAATGACAGCAAAACCCAGAAATGAAAAATTAATTGAAGTCCATCTTTCATAATGATGTACACAATGACCGATAGACAACTTTAATTTATCAGTATGAAAAACAAGTGTGATTAAATTTAGTTAGTGAATTTTTGTGATCAAATAAGTTGTAGATAGATAAAAATGACACAATAATTAATTTTTTTTTGATGTCTAAATAAATGTTATATGCGAAAATGTATTCATAAGTGTCCGACCATGCAATGATTTATTATTCATGAACAACATTTGTATAAATAATTCCAGATCATATCATTCCAAAATTATTGAACTTAGTGACACCGAAAGATATATTATTCCTCGAGTATAACTTAGGTAACGGAGGTTGAGTGAAACGTTGTACATTTACCATAACAAGGACAATATAGAATTGTATACGAGCTTTATTCATAAACACATGAATTCATTCTATATTACATCCTACCTATGTTCTAGTGTCTAATTTGCATACAAATTAGTATTTTACTTATGATTTGTGATTTATTATTAATTCCTTTAAAAATATGTGTTAATCAATCCACCGAATAAAGCACCGCTATTGACAACCAATTTCAAAAAATTCTTATTAATGAAATCAAATGACGTATAACTAATCCGTTGAAATACAATTTCCAATAATAACCACTTCAAAATCGACACAAAAAAGAAACCAAAAAATATTCAAATTTATAAGCAACACGCAATAAATCTTAATTGTTAGCTACCAATTTCTATTTCCTTTGAATATATTATAATACCTAATTCATCTAACTAATGATTTAATTAAGAGTAAAGCTTCCAAGATATTCAGTATCAAAGACAACCCTCTCATATTCCTCAAGTCCAACTCGCTATTACATACAAAAAAGTAATTAAAGTTTATAAAATCTTATCTAACAACATTATTCTATTTACATTACTATTTCACATATCTCTAGTTTATATTATATATGCAATTATATTCTACTACACATCCTACGTGTTTAGTTGAG